>BNST01002054.1:0-40418 GCA_019650275.1 Xylocarpus granatum
GGATAAATCTTAAATTTAATAGAAGAGTCCTATAATTGTATAATAGGTAAAAATAAGATAATTTTCTGACCAAAAAAACTTGGGTTATATATAAAGGTTAATTTAAATCCATCGTAAGAGAGTAGACCTTGACTTCTCATTTTGTAAGAATCAAACAAGGAGAGTATTAGTGTAGTGCACGAAAAAACCAATGAAGAACCAAAGACATAGAAGTAAAGTTAACATAGCAGGGCTTTTCTCCCAACAATGAAATTAGTTGATTCCATGACCATTAACACCCCTTGCAAACCATCAACTCTATGGGAACTTTTTATAATAACATTAGAGCATGGGGAAACACGTAATTTATCCCCAACACTTCTAATGGATCCCATTACACAACATTTCAAATGTGAATCCATTCTTGTTGTTAAAGAGAACTATTCGAACGAAGAATTGAAATTTCAATTTCATGTTGGTGTGAAATGTCTAGATGCTTTAAAAAACATTGCTCTCAAGAAAATAAAAGGTATCTTTTCAAATTTTGAAAAAATTCATGTTCAGTTCAAGAAGGGGTGAGAACCCATCACCCTACTTTTATGAAACAAAATAAAAATCCCCTAGTGTGGGGCAAATATACAACTAAAGAAATCTTAGAGGCGACAGAGGCTTGCGAACATAAAATAAAAAAATGGTGTTAGATGCACCAGAAACTCTTAAAAAAGGAGGAAGGCCAAAAAAAGACAAATCATTTTGGTGTAAGAAAAGTAAAAATCTTTTGTTTTTTAGTTGTAACGCTCATAAAAAAAAGTAAAAGCCTTCTTTTCTTATATACTAAAAACACTTTTTGAAATAATAATAAAAAGCCTTTACTTTTGGTTCATATACAACTATTTTGTTCATTTTCTAGATACAAAAAATATAAATTTATGGGATCTTTCCCTAAACAACTGGGAGGATTTAAAAGACTTTTTGTTGGGCAAGACAGAGCAATCAGTGCCTGCCCCATTTTCTTCTTCCCTACCGAAACAACAATTTGGAAATGGGGAACTCCTATGGGATTCTCGCTTTCTTTATTCTAATAATAATAATCCTTATTCATGAAAATTGACCACCAAGGGGAAGGGGAAAGCGACATTCTTCCTTGCCCTCTGATATTTTTTTGAAAATCATGGAATTCTCTGCTAGAGCTACAAAACTAACAACTCTATTAGAAAGTAGGATTGGCAACTTTTACATGAATTTTCAAGTGGATGAGATCGGTCAAGTGGTATCAGTTGGAGGTAGGATTGCATGTGTTTATGGATTGAACGAGATTCAAGCTAGGGAAATTGTTGAATTTGCCAGGGATGTGAAAGGAATAGCTTTTGGTAGTGATACCACCATTGAAGAGGGAGATCTTGTCAAGCGCACTGGATCTATTATGGATGTTCTCATGAGAAAGGCTATGTTAAGGCGTGTGGTTGATGCCTTAGGAATACATATTGATGGAAGAGGGGCTCTAAGCGATCACAAGCAAAGGCGTGTTGAAGTGAAAGCCCTAGGGATTCTTGAATGTAAATCTGTGCACGATCCTATGCAAACAAGGTTAAAAGCGTTAGATAGCCCGACTCCTATTGGTCGTGGTCAACGAGAACTGATAATTTGGGATCGAGAAACTGGAAAAATAGCTATTGCTATCAATACCATATTAAACCAAAAGCAAATGAGCTCAAAGTTCACCTCTAAAAGTGAGACATTGTATTGTATCTATGTAACAATTGAACAAAAATGATCAACTGTGGCATAATTAGTTCAAATTCTTTTAGAAGGGAATATTCCATTCTTGTAGCAGCCACCGCCTCGGATCCTACTCCTTTGCAATTTCTGGCTCCATATTCAGGGTGTGCTATGGGGGAATTTTTCCGCGATAATGGAATGCACGCATTAATAATCTATGATGATCTTAGTAAACAGGCGGTGGCATATTGACAAATCTCATTATTGTTACGTCGACCCCCAGGCCGTGAGGCTTTCCTAGGCGATGTTTTCTATTTACATTCCCGTCTCTTAGAAAGAGCCACTAAACGATTGGGCCAAACAGGTGCAGGTACCTTGACCGCCTTACCCGTCATTGAAACACAAGCTGGAGATGTATCAACTTATATTCCTACAAATGTGATCTCCATTACTGATGAACAAATCTGTTTGGAAATAGAGCTCTTTTATCGTGGAATTAGACCTACTATTAACATCGGCTTATTTGTCAGTCGCGTTGGGTCTGCTCGCTTAGTTGATAGCTATGAAACAAGTCTACAGTAGTTTAAAACTGAAATTGGCACAATATCACGAAGTGGCTGCCATTGCTCAATTTGGATCAGAGGTGCAAGGCTTACAAAAGTACTGAGACAACCACAATATGCAGCACTTCCAATTGAAAAACAAATTCTAGTCATTTATGCAGCTGTCAATGGATTTTATGATCGAATGCCACTAGTCAAAATTTCGCAATATGAGAGAGCCATTCTAAGTAGTATAAAAACTGAATTACTACAATCCCTTTTAGAAAAAGGTGGGTTAACTAATGAAAGAAAGATGTATCAACATAATAAACATCTTTCTTTATGTACTTTATTATAAATATAGATATTTATATATTTATAATATTATAATATTATTCTATTCTAAAAATATTATTATTCAAAAATACTAATAAACTAGGGTTCCAAACCTTAGCTCGACTAAATATGCTCAATGGTCTCTTTCTTCAATAGACTGCTCCGCGTGGCTATATTCGTACATATTCTGACTCGTCAGTCATTATGGATCTAATGGCATGGCGAGTCAAAGTAAAGGGGGGGTAACTACAAAGCTTCGTAAACTCAACAAATCGCTCCGCTTATAGAATAAAATGCAAGCAGGGTAGCTTGCTTACTCTCCTAGTAGCTTGGCAGCAAGGAAGGGAGGCATTAGAAAGATTAAACCTTACATACTAAAGTAAAGAGGCATTTTGGAAACAACTAGTCGCTTCCGACGAAGCTTTTAGAAGGCCGACCACTATATATATCCATATATTAGTCATGAGCTATCGGTCATGCCTAAGAAGCGCAGGGCAAGATCGAAGAACTTAGTGTGAAACGCTCAGGAAAAGAGCAAAGAACGGGATGTGCGCCCTCTCCCCCATTACTAATAATAATGAAGCGCTTTGATGCCAGCAAGCAAGCATCATTGCAGTTGTTGGGGAGTAGGGTTCCAAACCTAGTTTTCTAGTATTTTTTTAGAAAAAAAAAGCTCCTCTTTCTTTAATAATAAAAAGGCTATGAAGCCCTTCCTTTAACAAGTTTTGGCTGGTCCCTTGTATAAGTTGGAGCTATGAAGCTGACCTTATTATGAAAAGGGGAAAGGCTTTTTTAGCTTGCTGCTCGCTTTCTCGCTTTTGATTATAAGAGGTAAAAGGAGTTTTACCTAGGGGTTCCAAGCCTGGCACAAAGCGAAGGGATTAGATTTCACCTATGATCAGATCAATGGGCAACCATAGTTTGCTTTGTGGTGTTGAAAGCTAATTTTGAAGTAGGCCTTTTTTTTTGGCTTGGAGCTACTCCTGGCTCATACTATGGTGGAAGAGGTGCCTTGAAGATCTAGGAGTGTGAGCAGTATGAGTTGAAAGGCTCCCATACTATTTGGAGGGCAGAGGGCATAGATACCAAACAAACCTAATTCCTATCTATCGTCGTAGAAGTTGTTCCTAGGAAAGATTATGTTTCTCGGGTATCCAATCAATTAATCCCCCAAACCGAGGGAGCTTAAGCGAAAATGAAAGAGTAGGCTGAAGGAAAAGGGGGGACTAAATTGAAGGCTTCACTCGCTCAGTTTAATGCTCGTTTAGTAGACAACAAGTAGAGTGCATAAGCCTCTTTCTTTAGAGATAAGGGCGAGTACTACACAAGCTCATAAGTCAACAATTACGGACGAGCCTTGTCTATGAAGCAAAGTGACCTCGTCTTGCTTGCTTCTGGCGAAGCTTCTAGTACTAGATAATAGGCATTCTTCTATGGTAAGAATACTTTTAGGCCGACGGAGTGATAGCGAAGCCGAGCCATATAAAGGTGAGCAGCTCTTATCACAATAGCAAATGGCCTACTTATAGCCCTCTTCAATATGTGACTGAATCGACTAATTGGTAGCGGAATTGACCACTCTGTAGTGGGGGTAGCCTCTCGGAAGTGGTAGTGGAGTTTGAGATTAAGATCAAGATTCTGCAAATTTATGTTCTTAGCTATGAGCTAAGTGGAAGTGAAGTTTTATCCTCGATCAATAATCTGATCAATGCACCTTCGAAGGAATGATTCTCTTTCTTTATCATTAGGTGGGGAACCAATGAGAAGACTCCTCGCCTGTGACACAAATGGCAGCGACTTCCCTCATCAGTAATGGGTGGTTCGAAACCCTTAAAGCTGGTCACCGGATGGTCTCAGTCCTTCTTTCACTTGAAAAGCATAAATGAAGACTGAACACAATAGGGGAGAGAAAGTTGTTTGATCAATTAAAAATATATCTGGTAGAAAGCAGTCTAGTCATGTACTCTAGCTTCGATAATGAGATAAGGGAATGTGTCACAGTTAATTAACTCCTACTCAATTTTTTTTCTTTGTTTTACTATGGCGGCGAATAATCAAATTATCACTGTATTTATTTCTTTTTCTACTTCCAAGTGCGAGATAATCCAAAGGGGTTTTGGGTCTTTTTCTACCAATTGGAGCCCTTCCTTCACCTCCTCATGGGGGGTCTACAGGGTTCATAACCACTCCTTTTACTAAAGCACGCTTACCTAGCCAACATTTAGATTCGACTCCACCCAAACTTTTATGGTTCACCCCAACATTCCCCACTTATTCGACTATTGCTGAGCAGCTTTTGGATATCAAAAGGACCCACCCTAGAAGGTAATTTTGATGTGGCCAATTTCTCCTCTTTTTTGAATATATTTCGCTACAATACCCGTTGCTCTAGCTAATTGTCCACCCTACCGTTTCCTAGTCTTATTTCTATGTTATGTATGGTTGTGCATAAGGGCATATGTTTCTTTGCAAGATGTGATTAAACTTGCAACCAAGGTGGAGAGACAACTAATGAGGGGAGTGTACAGATCAAGTTATACTAAAAATATCAATTCAACATCTACTTATTCGACTTCCATTTCAAAGAAGATAGCAAAGCCAGTAGAGAAAAGTGGTCCTAGCAAGTCAACAGTAGCTATTGATAAAGTAAAATAGAAAGTGGCAGAAACAATTCCTCCAAAACGAAGCCGAGACATCAAATGCTTTAAATGCCTTGGACATGGGCATATTGCTTCTGAATCTCCAAATAGAAGGGTAATCATGCTTAAGGACTCACAAGGAGAATTGAAGAGTGAAGATGAGGCTGCAAAAGAAAAGGGAATGGAAGATGGTGAGGAAGAAGAGGTAGAACATGCTGATATTAGAGAAATGCTTATAGTTCGCTGCACCATTACCACACTACCAAAAACGAAAGATGAGCAGTGTGAGAATATCTTTCATACAAGGCTTGCAATTTTGAATAAGGTGTGTGGAATTATAACTAATGAAGGTAGTTGTACAAATGTGGCTTCCACTACTTTGGTTGAAAAATTAAATTTAACTACTCTAAAACATCCTCAACATCATAGATTGCAGTGGCTAAATGACAATGGTGATGTGAAGGTTACTCAGTAAGTTTTGGTGCCTTTTTCAATTGGTAGATACAAAGATGAAGTGTTGTATGATGTCATCCCTACGGATGCAAGTCATCTCTTACTGAGAAAACCTTGGCAGTATGATAGAAGAGCTTTTCATGATGGTTATAAGAAACATATTCCTTTGTTAAGGATGGCAGAAAGATTGTGTTAACACCTTTTAGTCCACAACAAATTTAGAAGGATAAATTTGAGTTTGAGAAGAAAAAGAAAGAGAGTTTGTTTGTCAACAAAGGAGTAGTAAAGCAAGCTTTGTTTAATAAAGAGCTAATCTTTATTCTAGTGGTCAAAGATGTAACTCAAAGTAAAGATGTTACTCTGCCAACTCAGGTGAAAGCAATTTTAAAGGAATTTGTTCATGTATTTTTAGAAGACATACTGAAAAGGTTACCATCAAATAGAAGAATTGAGCACCAAATAGATCTCATACCAGGGCTAACTCTGCCAAATCAACCAGCTTATATAAACAATCCATAAGAGACTAAAGAGTTGCAAAAGTAAGTTTCTATGCTGATTGATAAGGGATATGTTAGGGAACCCTTGAGTTCTTATTCTGTACAGCTTTGTTGGTGCCGAAGAATGATGGAACCATAGGTATGTGTGTGGATAGTAGGGAAATCAACAAGATTACGAGGTAAAATATCGGTATCCTATCCCTAGACTTGATGATATGCTAGACGAGTTAAATGGTGCTGTTATATTTTTGAAAATAGATCTCAAAAGTAGTTATCATTAAATTAAGATGAAAGAAGGGGATGAATGGAAAACAACTTTTGAAACTAAATTTGGGTTATATGAATGGATGGTTATGTCATTTGGTTTATCTAATGCACCAAGCATCTTTATGAGATTGATGAATTACGTACTTAGGAAGTTTATTGGTGATTTTGTTGTATTTTATTTTGATGATATTCTGATTTACAGTAGAAGTTTAGAAACACATATAACTCATTTAAGAAAGGTGTTTGAAGTGCTGAAGAGGAGAAATTGTGTGGCAATATGAAGAAATGTCATTTTTTCCAAGATCGTGTAGTTTTTCTTGGTTATGTGGTGTCAAAGCATGGTGCTGGAGTTGATGAAAAAAAGGTAAAGGCTATTCCAAGTAGTGTTGCTGAAGTTAGAAGTTTCCATGGGTAGGTTCTTTTTGTAGAAGGTTTATGAAGAATTTTAGTACTTTGCTTGCTCCTATTACTAAAATTATTAAGAAAGGAAAGTATTTTGAATGGAATAAAGAAGCACAAACGAGCTTTGAGTTGATTGAGGAGAAGTTAACAATTGCACCAATTTTAGCTTTACTAATTTCACCAAAACTTTTAAATTGGAGTGTGATGCATCTAGTGTGGGAATTGGGGTTGTTCTTATGCAAGAAGGGTGTCTATTAGCATACTTTAGTCAATAGTTAAGTGGTGCACAATTAAACTACTCAACCTATAACAGAGTTTTTTTGCTTTAATTAGAGCTTCAAAGTCTTGGCAATATTATTTACTGCCCAAGGAGTTTGTTATTCACACTGATCATGAATCCTTGAAGCATTTAAAGGGGGTAAAGCAAACTGAACCGAAAGCATGCCAAATGGGTGGAATTCTTGGAGTTTTTTCCTTATGTGATCAAGTACAAGAAAGAAAATGTTAACATTGTGACTGATGCATTATTTCTGAAGTACTCTTTAATTTTCATGTTAAATATTAAACTAATGGGTTTTAAGATCCTTATAGATTAGTATAAAGATGACCCAAAGTTTGCATCAATAAATAAGGAGTGCAAGAAAGGAGCCATACAAAGATTCTATCGACATGATGACTATCTATTCAAGTAAGGTAGACTGTGCATCCAAAATTGTTCAATCCATGAGCACTTAGTGAGGGAAACTCATGGTGGAGGTTTAGTTTAGTCATTTTGGAGAAAAGAAGACATTAGAGGCACTTAAGGAACACTTTTATTGGCCAGCCATGATCAAAGATGTTAAAAGAGCGATAGAAAGATGTGTGATATGCAAGAAAGCTAAGAGCAAGGAAGTGTCACAAGGGTTATACATGCCAATGCCATTGCCTGTACCAAACCAACCGTGGGAAGATCTAAGCATGGATTTTGTGCTTGGTTTGCCTAGAACGCAAAGGGGAAAAGATTCAGTTATGGTAGTTGTTGACAGGTTTTCCAAGATGTCTCATTTTATTCGTGCGCACAAGACGAATGATGCTCAACATGTTGTTGATTTATTTTTCAAGGAGATTGTTCTATTGCGTGGGATTCCTAAAAGTATTGTTTCAGACCGTGATGCCAAATTCTTGAGTTACTTTTGGAAGACTTTATGGAAAAGACTTGGAACAAAACTACTCTTTAGCTCAACATGCCATCCTCAAACTGATGGACAAACCAAAGTGCTAAATCGAACCTTTCTTCTTTACTTCGTACTATTGTTAACAAGAATTTAAAGAACTGGGATGACTGTTTATCATATGTTGAGTTTGTTTATAATAAAAGTGTGCATAGTGGAACAAAGCATTCTCCATTTGAGATAGTTTATGAATTCAATCCTACAACTCCTCTTGATTTGTTGCCACTGCCTGTTAAAGAGAGAATTTGCTTTGATGGAAACAAAAAAGCTGAGTTTGTCAAATCTCTACATAAGAGTGTAGAAGAAACAAATTGAAAAGAAAAATGAAGAATACGCACGGTTAGCAAAACGGAAAAAAATCACAGGATATTTAGTTTGGATTCACCTACGCAAGGAAAGGTTTCCAACACAAAGAAAATCCAAACTAATGCCAAGGGCTGATGGTCCTTTTAGAGTTGTTGAAAAGGTGAATGATAATGTTTATAAGATCGAATTGCCCAAGATTATAATGTTTCTACTACATGCAATGTAAGGGACCTTTCTCTTTACTTAAAAGATAATTTCAAAGACACTGAAGAGAAAGATTTGAGGGCAAATCCAATTCAACAAGGGGAAAATGATGTGCTCTATCATGGAAATGAAGTTGCTGCCATCCAAGAAGAGCCATACATGGGAACCAATTACTAGGGTAAGAGCCAAGCTTGTTACTCTACTCACCTGCATGAAGGGAAATTGATTTGCTGAATTGAGTTCAATTTCAGGCAATGAGGATGATGATTTGTGGTCAATAAACTTCAATAAATATGGTGGCTAATAACTTAAATGATGCATTAATTATTGTTTTAGTAGTTAGGTTTTAATTAGATTAGTCTTAGTTTTCCAGGTAGTCATTAATGTGCAAATATTCCACAGCAAGCTTGCTAGTTCTATAATGGAAGATATGTTATTGTAATGGATTCAGAGTTTATGAATGAGCAAATTTTGCTGAGTTGCATCCAAATTCTTATCTAAACAAATTCTTTGTTTAGTGGTGAATTATCTATCGATTCTTATCACTCTTCCTTCTTTCTATCTTAGAGTGTGGTGAATCAATCTAGTAATCTTGTTTACTGCGATATGATCTTATCAAACTTAATTAACTAGTTTTTAATTTCTTTATTTTGATTCTTGATACTGATTGAAACTCCATTTCCTCTTCCTAAACTTTCCATAAGCTATCACCCTATCACATTCCCACTTCAAATTCGTACATAACCCTTCAACTTCCTTAAAGTACACTCTATAGATCCAATAATTTATTCCAATTACAAATTTTCATCTACTCGACAACTATACCATATCTCAACACCTTTTTCCATCTACAAAACTCCAAAAGAAAATATACCCTTTAGATCTTGATTCACCATTTGAAGATCTATCAGAAACTTGTTATAACGAAAATGTTTAATCTTCTTCACTCTGATCTATGGACTTCTCCTTTAGAATCTCATAATGGCTTTAGATATTTTGTCATATTCATTGATCACAAGTCAAGATACACTTGGATATACTTGATTAAAAACAAATCAAAGACCTTGTCATGTTTTAAAGAGTTTGTTTCCTTAATTGAAAATCAACATGGCAAAAGGATTAAGATTCTTAGGATCGACAATGGGGGAGAATATACTAGTCATGCCTTTGAGAATTACTTGAGCACTTTAGGGATAGTTTATCAAATGACTTGCCCCTACACACCTGAGCAAAATGGAGTGGCCGAGCAAAAAAATCAACACACCTTAGATGCAGGAAGGTCATTAATGTTTCATCACAATGTCCCTAAAAGATATTGGAATGAAGCCATTCTCACAGCTATACATTTGATAAACCGAATGCCTTCAAAGTTATTGAATGAAAAATCTCCTTTTGAATTGTTACATAATAGGCAACCAAACTTATCTTATCTCAAGGTATTTGGCTGTACTTGTTATGTTCATATACCTAATCATGCTAGAGATAAATTATGTCATAGGAGTGTAAAGTGCATATTTTTAGGGTATTGCATTGATAAAAAAATGTTATAACTGTTTAGAACCTTTTACAAATGAGAAATTCTTGTTAAGAAATGTTACTTTTCTAGAAAGTGATCCTTACTTTGATAAAGTGAGAAATGAAGAAGAAACCAAAGAGAATCCTCTTCCCTTATCTATTGTAGGTAACCGGTTGAGTTTGTTAAGGAATAATGATTAAATCAATAAGTGAGGAAATATCTTGTGATGAGCAGCCTAATGATCAATTAGTTTCAGAACATGAGATCCCATTTAGTTCCTCACGAGTAGGTCAAAATAAGAAAGAGTTTGATTCTTCATCACTTGATCAAAATTTTGCTCTTAGAAAGATCTCAAAGAATTAGGAAGCCTCCATCCGAATGGCAGAAAAATAGTGTATTCTTTTATGTGAACAAGATCATAGCACATCCCTATAAAAAATTATTATACCTTAGATAATGTCAAAGAGAGTTACAGAGTTTTTTTTAAGCAAATTGGATAGTTTGATAGAGCCATCTTGTTACAACGAGGCCAAGGATATTCCTATTTGGAGAAATGCTATGGATGAGGAGTTGGAAGCTTTATTAAGAATAAGACATGGGAAATTATTACTTTTTCCCAAGGTAAGAAAATAGTTGGTGTAAATGGGTGTACAAAACCAAGTTAAAGAGTGATGGTTCTATTGAGAAACATAAAGCTACATTGGTTGCTAAAGGATTCACTCAAACCTATGGTTTAGATTACACTGAGACATTTGCTCCAGTAGCCAAAATGAACACTACTAGAGTGACTGGTCAACATGGCTGCAAGTGGACTGGGTTTATGTGTTTAAACTAACTACGACCAAAGTTGTGGCTACTTCAACCAAAAAAGGGGCGACCCCCTATTCAAACCGAAAGAAGTACCTCACCTCACATACGAAGAAGTAGTTGGAGCTGGGCTCCGAACTATGAGAGTTTGCTTTTGTTTCATCTTTCTAAGAGCGGTCTGTCTGATCAAATAAGGGATCAGACCGCTCCTGGTGTTCAAACTAGTCATTAATGGTCGGCTTCATTGGTATCCTTTTCGGTATGCGTTGCGAACACTGTCATTTTGTAGCGTCTCATCTTCTCTTGAGAAGCGAAACTCGAACGGATAGAGCAGATGGTCCAACTACATAACTTTTTCTTTTTTATTACTTTTATGGTCGTGCCTCGTGGCACGGCAGCACCCGTACTATTGAAATGGTTCGTCAGTAGAGATGTTCCCACAGGGGCCCCTTCTTATAATGGTACTCTAATTCCTATTCCTATCCCTTTATTCCCTCTTTTAGTCTATCTACATTCCAGGAAATTCATACGCTCCATGGACGGAGCAAAAAGTGGAGTCTTGGTCAGAGCAAGCCGCCCTATTCTATTACCAGACATAATTGGGAGAAGCTCATCCGAAACTAGAGCTAGAAACGCCTTATTTCGTTTCGTTCCCGTTCTTCATTTCCTTCTTCTCGAATCCAAGGGGGACTTCTCATATTTAGAATCTTTCTGTGGTGTGCTCCGTTTACTATTCTTTCGTACTTTCTTCTTTTTACCACGCGATAGGTCAGCGAAGCGTGAGCGGGCGCGGAGAAGGAAAGGCCAAACACAAACACTTCGGCCTAACGGGAATGAGCAACGACGAAATGACAAGATGAGGTGCTCCGGGCACCCCCATTTAGAAAGAAGGGTCGAAGAAGGTTTTGGGCCTGTAGCTTTCCCCGTCCCCCCTTCGTCGGGTGGTGCTTGTGTGGAGGGTGTGCCACCAGAAATCGGGCTTGAAGCTCTCGCCTTACCAACGAGCCGACAGCTGATGGCTGTTGGTCACGACTACTACCAAAAAGCTCCAATGAAGATGAATATTTCACATGGAGGAGTGTGCATCTGTATGTTGGGTGTTCTTCTGTCGTGCGACCTGGCGGCTTATGTGCGACCTGTGGCCCACGCCTCCTATTTGTTCAGGGCGGGCGGCGTGAACTCTGATTCGATCCGGGTATTCAATCCCGCCACTGAGATGCTCAGTTGACTCCTTAACCTTGATAGGAAGATGGCTTATTCAATAATTCGTGCATAAGGGTAAGGAACTTTGGATGAACTAATGCGAATGGGTGTAAGCCTCGCTGCTCGGAAACACCCAGTGCTGACCACACTGAGAGACACGAAAGCGCAGGTAACGCCAGTTGGCGAAGTGGCGTTAAGCATCCCTAGCGGTACGAAAAGAGAGGTCGTGATGATATCATCTACGTCCGTACCGCTCCTCGTGGAGTAGATTCCCGCATCCAACCAAGTCTTTGACCAGGGAACGGGAGAATTCCCACTACCGCTGGCAGGCCAGCCGGGCCGTGAGCGCGGTGGGAACGGGCTTCCCAAAAAGCCAGCCCCGGGCCGGGGTCAGCATAGAATGAAGGGGACGGCCCTAATGTTGTGTTGGCAAAGCCAACTTCTTGGGTTGCGGGCGGAGAAGAGCGGACGTGGGGACTCGGGTCGGGGCGCAGCGTAACTAAGATAGTCATTCCATTTAGGGCGAGACAGAATGGGCGGGCACAAGCGGTCTGGTGTCCGAGCCAATTGGTCAGACGACGACTACTTCATATATTAGTATTAGCCGCCTATCCCGGAATGAAATGAGATGAAATAGAAAGAACGCGAAGCGCTAGCGCTATAGGATCGGTTTTTTTGGGGGGAATAAGCTCGCTTCTTCACAAGCTTATCCCCGGCCCCGACCGGGAGCTGCAGGGTCTCCCCATCTTTCCTAAACTTCCCCCGGTCTTCGGCCGGAGCTGTATGAGGCAGAAACTCGTCCCACGTACGGTTCGGAGGCCGAGCCCCACCCCAGCAGTAATGGTGCGGCTTAGGTCAACTAACACAAAGAAGATACAGTTCACTCAACGATTGCCTTTGGGTTCCGAACTCCATATGGGGAAGGAGCGTTGTTGTTTGCGAGGTCTCGATCATTTACATGGACCCACTTTTCATTCCATTTGTGGGAATTTGATGATCTATAAACCGTCCCTAAGGAACGATCGGCTCATGTTTGAGCATGATGAATCACTTCGCGCCGACCTGTTGCTAATAAACTTTCCGGCCTCATATGAGAATGGAAAACTGGAGCATTTTCTGCATCGGTGGATGAAGAATCGCGAACATAATAATTTCTGGTTGACCATGTTCCCAGAAAAAAGATACTTTCGAGAAACGACGAGCACGACTGAAGTGGCTATACATACAAATCTATTTACAGATCTATATGCTTCGATTGGAACTTCCAGTTCCAGAACAGGAGGCTGGTATACCACCATAATGAAACTTCCTTTTCTTTTTTTTTATTCGGATAGGATTTATGTTGGCTTCGTCGGGAGGCTCGCGTAGTTTGTTACGTCAGCTCCAAAAGGATAAGTTGCGTTGGAATCGAGAAAGTTCCGTGGAGTTTCATAATTGCATAAAAGGAATCAAAGTAGTGGCTGCGGCGCGTCGAGGCACTTCTTCGACGGTCCCCCTCCGCCCGAACGAGACAGAATGGGCGGGCACTACTAACCAAGCCAAGCCTAGTTCTCGCCGATAGGCGCTGGTAGCTTGCTTCCAAGCCTTGCCTTATAGTTTCGTTGTGGCCATGGCCCGAAGGAGCCTTACGCACTTGTACAATGCTCAAGTTAAGGCTCTGGGCAACGAGTAGGATGGAGCCTTTACTTTCTATTATATTAGTAAAGCGCGCCATATATATTGAGGGAAGGGAAAAAGGGGTCTCTTTCCTCGCCCGATGGTAGAGGTCGATCCCCTATCACCTTTGGTGCCTCCTTGTGGTCCTTCTCTTTAGCTTTTCCTCGGCCTTTAGAACTAGTTGATAGGCCACTTTCCACATCCGATGCATCGAGATTTCATCTTGGATTTCTAACCTCAAGCCCTATCAAGCAAGGGATTCCTCGTCGGATTCGTTCAAGCCATTGCGAATAAACAATTGGTAGAACTCCGCAACTTGTTATGTTAGGAGTAGGGGCTTTCTTGTACGCTTCCCTCCCCCCTATCCTTTAAAGCGACGTAAACCCTTTGGAACAAGCTTTGGGTCTAATCGGAGGGTAGAAATTTATCCCGCAACCTCGATCGCATCTTGTCCCCTTTGCCTTTCCGCTCACGCCTTGCTTGGACTTGATCCCACCAAATTGAGGCATGACCCGTGCTCAGGAATTTCACCTTCGCACACCTCGGATAGTTCTTTCCAATCAAAGAACTTCTCCACGCTACCTAGCCAATCAAGAAAGTCCTCGGGATGCAATCGGCCATGGAAATCGGGAACGCCCACTTTATCTCCTTGATCTCGATGCCCTTATAAGGCCCAGATCAAGCGCTTCCTTATCATTAAAAAAATAGAAATGGGCTGGGGCTGGAACTTCTTCCTGAAAAAGGAATGGGTGCATCAGTTTATGGCTCGAAGTACCAGGCGTCAGGACGCATCCGGGGCTGACGACTTGACGATGGAAGCTTGTCGTGGTGGTGTACGCCATCATGCTCTAAAGTGCAGGAAAAGCCCTTTGCGGGCTATGCCCACTTTCTCACTATCCGCACCTCTTAGCATATGTCTCAAATCAGAGGCACTATCCCAAAAGGCAAGTCACTCTTAACTTTTTCCCCTCCAGGGGCGCATGGAACATATGGAAGAAGGGGGGACCCCTTATGATGATGGGCGTGATCTTCACCAGCTTCGATGATTGCATTCTTGGAGCGTTGATGGAAGCTAATGCAGTCGCTAAGAAGACTCAACATCCTGGAGGGCATGAATCAGGAAACCTCACAGGTGGATGGTCTATGGCCCAACAGATACTGACTGAGACTGATTCGGCCACGATCTGGAACAAGTCCTGTGGCGATGGGATCGAATCAGTTCGTAGGTCAAATGGAATTCCTTTTCGCTAGTGAACTAAAAGAGGAAGTGAAAGTGCAAGTCAAGACAGTAAGCGAGTAGGCGTAAAGTCCCTTCTTTGAATCATAAGGAAGTAAGTTCAGTCAGTTCCGTAAGTGACGGAAGCAAGTCAGGTTCAAGGCAGCCTCTAGTCCATGGATACATGCTTCATATTCTGTGGTATTGTTAGTTCCTTCAAAGTTGAGCTTAATGGCAATGGGGTTGTGCGATTCATCAGGTGCAATCAGCAATGCCCCTACTCCGTACCCATTTTGATTAGCCGCGCCATCCAAGTACAATTTCATTTCCATGCCCTGCCCTCCCCTTCTGTGACAGCTATTTCCTCGTCTGGAAAGCAATCCTTAAACTCATGTTCCTCCTTGATAGGGTGTTCAGCAAGGTGTTCTGCTATCGCCCTTCCCTTAATGGATTTTTGGGTTACATACGTGATGTCGAATTCAGACAGAAGCAGTAACCATCTTGCGGTCCTTCCCGTTAAGGCGGGTTTCTCGAACAAATACTTTTTTTTGGGGGGGTCCATGCGAGCTATTAAATGTACCGGGTAAGACAGCATTACATGCCTCAATTTCCGCGTTGCCCAAACCAAAGCCAAGCAGGTTTTCTCCAAATTGGTATACCAGGTCTCGTAGTCAGTCATTTTCTTACTAAGGTAGTATATGGCCCTTTCCTTCCGTCTGTCTTCGTCGTATTGAGCCAACATAGAACCCCATAGTGGTTTCAGTGACTGATAGGTATAGTAATGTAATAAAGGCTTTCCTGGCGTTTGGCGGCACTAGAATTAGTGGACTCTGGGAGGGGTATTCCTTTATTTTGTCAAAAGCTTTCTGGCAGGCTTCACTTCATCCCATTTTCCTGCATAATTTTTCTTTAGAAGCTTGTGTATAGGCTCGCAAGTGGAGGTGGAATTTCTTGGATTTACTTTTTTTTTCAGGGTCGACCTCTTTACCTCTTTGACTGACGATAAAACCCTTACCTTAAAGTTTTCCTGATGTGACACCAAAGGCGCATTTTTGTGGATTAAGCCTCAACTGGTACTGACGTATTCGGTCAAAGAATCTCCTTAATGCCGCACAGTGTTCATCTCTGCCCCTAGACTTCACTATCATGTCATCAACATATACTTCTACTTCCTTATGCATCATGTCATGCAACAAGGTTGTAGCTGCCCTTTGATATGTTACCCCGGCCTTTGTTTTTAAGGCCGAAAGGCATGACACGGTAGCAAAATGTTCCCAACTAGGTCAAAATTAGGGTTTCTGCATATCTTCTGGCGCCATCTTTATTTGATTGTACCTTGAGAAGCCATCCATGAAGGATAATAATTCATGCCCCGCTGTATTGTCAACCAAGATGTCAATGTGTGGTAAAGGGAAATCATCCTTGGGACTGGCTTTGTTGAGGTCGCGAAAGTCAACGTACATGCGGACTCTGCCGTCCTTTTTCGGGACAGGAACTCTGTTGGCTAACCATTCGGGGTATTCCGTCACTACAAGAAATCCTGCCTTTAGCTGCTTCTCTACTTCCTCTTTTATTTGAAACCTTTTCTTTTTATTCCTCATTCTCCTCAGTTTCTGCTTGACTGGCTTGGCATCAGGATACAAAGGGATTTTATGCTAAACTATGTCTGTGCTGAGTCCAGGCATATCATCGTAGGACCATGCAAAGACATCCTTGTATTCTTTCAAAAGGTCAATCAGGCTTGTTCGTTCTTCGAGAGTCAAAGTGGTTCCTATCCTAACCTCTTGGGGTTCGTCTGCGGTCCCTAAATTAATGGGTTGGGTTTCTTCCATGACGGGTTGAGCCTTCCTTTTCTCTGATCTCTCCACCATTTCCAAGAGTTCAGGAGGAGTTTCCTTCTAGGTTTCTTCCTCATCTACCTGCATGAGGCAGTGATCATTGGAAGGGGGGCTAAGGTCTGCTATTTGTTTTCCTTTTTTTTTCAAGATTTTAAGCATCTCATCATCATCAACAAAGTCCTCCAGCTGATCTCCTAGATTTCATTTCATTGCAAACCACAAGTTCCTTGATTACAGACTCTCTGGCCTCCAGGGCCGACTCGACTTCAGAAATGATAACAGACACTGACGGGACAGACACATCATTATTTGGGACAGACTTCAGACCATCCTCCGAAGAGGTTACATTAAACAGGGACTCAACAGACTTGACTAAGACTGGTTCAGATAGAAGACTTACAGACTTCAGCTGAGGAAGAGAAGACCAATTGCGTGGTGCTTCATCGGCCGGGATGATGAGAGTGGATGGGTCTTTTGCCACTGGGTTCGCAATTATCATGGACACCATCCCTTATTCCCCTGCCGCACCGTCCTGGGTAAACATAAGTGGAAGCTGGTATTCTTCCTCAATCTCTGATTCAACAGCCTTTTCTTCTTTCTTCTCTGGATACCTGGTTCTTCCCAATGGTAGATCATTTATTTTTGCTTTCCCCTCATCAAGCTCCCAGGTTACTTTATCTGTAAAGAATATTTCAAAACCCGGCACGCGGTTCCCGCTAGCATCGATCCATGGCTCCGGAAAACCGAAAGGGGAAAAGTTATATCCTTCTTTGACAAATCGCCCATTCAGAGTCTTCATCAGATATTTAACAGCTTCCTTGCTATCCTCTTCTTCTTCTTTTTCTTCTTCTTGTCTTCCAATTTTTGGAGATCTTCTTCCGTAGGTATATACACCCCAACAAAAAAGGTGGCTCAATTGCCTGGACATGAATTGGCTCCACGATTTCTTGGTGACGCCGGCCGAGTCCTGATCCGTGGGGGTGGCGCATTGATCGGAACATTTCCCTGACAAAGACATTTTCACTAAAATCAGGCAGGGGTAAATATTTCTTGACTGGTTCTGCCAACTCAATGACCTGCACTTGCTCGAACTGGAATCCTGCCAACTCTAAGTTCTCATCGTGCTGAATTTCTAGCACTGGTATAGGGTCCAGCACTGGCTCTTCTGGATCTCCAAAGATAGAAATGACATGATTCCCCTGTATGAACTTGACTTTCTGATGCAAAGTAGAGGGGACCGCTTCTATGGCATGAATCCACGGCCTTCCAAGTAGCAGGTTGAAGGAAGCCGGGATGTCTAGTACATGGAATTTTTCCTTAAACAGGACCGGCCCTGCAGTGAATTCTAAGGCCGGGATGCCCATTACCTTCTGGCTAAGGAGTATTATTGTTAAGTATAGTTGTATTTTATTTGCTTATAATTACATATTTGGAAAAATTCTGTCTAAGGAGGTTAGGTTTCAAGTGGAATCGCTTGTGAGCCCTCCAATCTTTTTAGAGAATTGACCTACTGTGATTGTTAGCTAAATATATTACAATCTATTACCTATTACCTGTGCAGTAAATACATAAATATTTAGGATAAAATTTTTATAAGGCACTATATATATATATTCATTGAAAATGTCTTTGTAATTCATAAATGTTTAATATATTAGGGAGTAGCCACAACATTCCTAAGTTAATAAAACTTTATATTATGTTAAGATCATATATAATTTACGAGATTAATTGTAATTGATTATACTAGATGTGATAAATTTTATTCCACAAGAATTTTTATTATGTTTATATGATTAATTAGGATAAAATATTATATTATTTTTCTTAATTTACCCACAAGAGTTAAGAAATTAAATATAATATAATAGTTTTATCATTAAAATATGTGAATCTATTTGAATAAAATACTTAGCTGACAGATAGTATTTTATGTCATACGATTCATATTTTATACATACTTTATATTGATAAAATATGATAATGTTTAAGCCTCCATACAATTCATCATAAGTATGTTTGCAGCATTACAACTTACAAATATATCGACTTAGGTGTTCCTGAACTAGTGGAAGATAATTATAAGACATGGAAAGAGAAAACATTATTGTATTTAGGATGGCAGGACATAAATTATGCTATACGAAAGGACGAACCATCACCTATTACTGATGCTAGCACTTTAACACAAATTAAGTTTTATGAATATTGGGGGCGATTTAATCGCTTGAATGTAATGTTCATAAAGACTAAAATTTCTACTAGTATACGTGGTTCAGTTGCTCAACATAATGATATCCGTGCTTTGATGAAGGCTATTGATGAACAATTTGAGTCATCAGATAAAATACTAGCCAGTACCCTTATTATGCAATTCTTTTCCATGAAACTTACCATCATCACTGTTGTACGAGAGTACATCATAAAGATAAGAGATATTGCAGCTCAATCGAAAACTTTGGATGTGACAATGTCTGAACTTTTCCTTGTGCACTATATTTTGAATTTACTTTCTTAACCATATGGATCCTAATTTTTTATAACACACATAAAGATAAATGGTCTATTAATGAATTGATGACCATGTGTGTTCAAGAAGAAGGAAGATTGATTACAAAAATGAGAGTAAACATTCAAAGTGCACATTTGGCAATAAAGGAAAAGATTAAGAAGAAAGGAAAAAGCAAAATACCTATCTAAATTGAAATTAAGAAAGAATCCAAATGTTTCTTTTGTAAGAAAAATGGGGCATATAAAGAAGAATTGTATCAAGTTTCAGCAATGGCTTATTAAGAAAGGTATTTCTTTTTCTTTTGTAAGTTATGAATCTAATATGATTGAAGTTTGTCATACCAAATGGTGGATTCACTCTGGTTCTACAATCCCTATTACAAATGTTTTGCAAGGCTTGCAAAACCTAAGTAATTAGTGGGAGCTGAGCGTTTTATCTATTTTGGAAATAAGATAAGCTCAACTGTAGAAGCTATTGGGACATGCTGTTTAGTTCTCAATAGTAGTTTTGTAATGAATTTGGAAAAGACCTTTTATATTCCTAACTTTTCTAAGAATTTAATTTATATTTCTAAACTTGTACCTTATGGATATTCCTTCAACTTTTCAGCTTCTTTTATGAAAATTTTTTATAAATCTAATCTTGTTGAAAATAGTACATTGTCTTATAGTCTTTTTTATATTAATTTACCAAACAATATTTATTAGAATACAATGCATATTCATGATAGTGTAAAAAGAAGTGTTATGAATGAAAAATTTCTCTATGTTATGGCATCAGATATTAGGACATATCTCTATAGAAAGAATCAAACAGTTAATAAATGATAAAGTACTTAATACTTTATATTTTACTAATTTTGAGACTTGTGTGGACTGTATAAAAGGTAAGCAGACCAATAAGTCAAAGAAAGGTGCCAAGAGGAGTTCAAATTTATTAAAAATCATACATACAGACATTTGTAGTTCTAATATAGACTTATATAGTTATAAGTATTTTATCAATTTTTTTGATGATTATTCGCGATTTATGTTTCTATTTACTGAATACTAAGGATGAAACATTACATACTTTTAAAATATTCAAAGCTGAAGTAGAGAAACTATATGATAAGAAAATAAAAATCATGAGATTTGATAGAGGTGGTGAGTACTATGGTAAATACACAGAAGATGGACAAGCACTTGGACCATTTGCAAGATTTCTTCAAGAGCATGGGATTGTTGCCCAATGCATAATGCCTAGTTATCCATACTAGAATGAAGAAATCGAACATTATTGGATATGGTGCAAAGTATGCTTAATAACTATAAACTTTCTAAATCCTTATGGATTGAAACTTTTAAGACGGCTGTGTATATATTAAATCGAGTTCCAACTAAGCTTGTTTATAAAACACCATTTGAGTTATAGAAAGGATGGAAACCGAGTTTGCAATATGTACGCATTTAGGGTTGTCCCCCTGAAATAAGAGTTTACAATCCACAAGAAAAGAAATTAGATCCTATAACTATTTCTTATCCATCGTATCACATGAAGTTTAAGTAGCCTCGCCGTTCATTGGCTTACAGGGGCCCACCACCTCCCGTACTACTCTACGCTGCGAGCTTAATTCCACATCTGATATGTGGCCTGAGTCAACAGATAGATCACTCATCGCGTCATATCCCTGGGAACGGTAGGAATCCAATCTTGGATTTCAAGTGATCAAGAAATGCTAAGTTTCTTGAGAATGACTTGATCAGTGGGAGGGAATCAATCCTAAAACATAGTTTTTGAGAATGATCATTCAATGATTATTCAAAACTGTTCACGTCAAGTACTAAAATAATTTTCATTAACAACATTCCTCCAATACAAATGAATGTTGATCAAACAATGGTTGATATTCAACCAAATAATAATCAAATTTCACAAACTAGTGATGTTTTAATAGTTCAAGTTATTGAACAACTAGCTAGCCATAGAGGATGTGGCCTGTCGGACTTCTAATCTTGATTGCTTAGAAGGTACCATGAGTAGCAGTGGGGCCATGCAGTCGTGGCAGGACTACCATGTCTTGTGTAGAAGTACGTTCAAAAATCTTTTAATGAAGGATTTGAGCTTATGTTCGCTTCAAGTAAGTGGAGCGACTCCCACTCGAGGTGAAGACAAAAATATGTAAAAGTACTTGAGTGTGGTGCTACCTTGGATCAGACGATCAAGACGAGATTTGGATTTGGCATGTGTGTGTGGAAGTGGGCACGACAGCAATTATGCTTGAGTTGGAGGGACTAGTGCACATAATGACTTGAGGTGAGTGAGGGACTTTACAGTGGTAGACGAACGTGAGCTCAAGACAGTTTGAGACGGTGCAAAGGCACCCTGTCTCTGTGATAAGTCAACTAGCAGAATGCCAATAGATGAGGGATTTGCATTCTCGAAAGGCCTAAGAAGGACTCTTGGCCAAGATGTGTAAAGGGCACCGATAAGCACTTTAGTTGCATACAGGGCGAAGGACAATGCCAAATCAATAAAAGAATCAAGAACCTAAGAGCTAGATTGTTGCCTTTAGTAGAGGCACGAACTATAGGAATGCAAAATGCGCATGGCATGTAAAATGAACCTTGTGTCAGTGGTGAAGACAAAGTCTAGTAGTCAAAGGACCATGGCACTTTGCCTTAGAAGTGTGCATCGAGGCAGCGGTGCAGTGGCGTTGTATAGTTGGGTGCTGTTAGCCACGTTGGGCATGGATATATGTCTGAGAGTGAAACATTCGTTGGTGGCATGAGTTTTTATGCTAGTATGGTGAATGTTGTAGCTTATGGGTGACTAGCAGGCGCATGAGACTATTAGGTTGCAAAAATGTTTGCACTGCAAAAGACTATTGCATGGCTCAAGATCTGTGACAGACTCCAGGCCGGCTAAATTGTGGCAAACAAGTTGGGTTAGTTTCATGAGAGACGGCTCAGGATCAAGATGTTTGCAAAAAGGTGCTTTGTGTAAGAGGACAATGCCATGAGTGGCGATCGTTGAGGCGAGCCCTCCCTAGAGCAGGGGCAGGCGTCCATCCTCATTAATGTAGGAGCATCAATCCCCCCGGGGTCAATCAATCTCTCTTAACACAGGGAAATCCCTCTTGAAAAAACTGCAAGTAGATCAAATAATCTTTCAGTTACGGTACAACAGTAAGGGTCGGTCGTATACAATCGTTTCTTTGCGGTTAGCCGATACGAGTTGAGGAGTTCGAGCCGATACGAGTGCGAGCAGCAAAGAGATCTATCATCTAGAGTCACAAAATCAGACCCTCTCATCCATGATAAATAGGCAAAAGACAATGATAGCCTTATTACAGACACAACTTGATGCAACTATAGCGGCTGATCAAGTGAGGAGAGGTCAGTGATTCCTTAGGTCCTTTAATGCCTCCTCCTAGATCAAGCCAAGCTGCTACTACTACTACCATGATGGTACCGGTGACTTCAGTGGTGCTTCCCGAGATGCTGGCTCAGGTAGATGAGGGTGCACGTCAGCTGTGTATTTTGAAATCTTCTTTTATACCCCTGTGGAGAGCAAGCTCTAGTTGTGATGATAGTCAACCACTCGCCTCTAATGTGCTGCTTTCAGTGGAAGAGGGGGACCAAGCTTATTATGTGGTCTCATCTTCCCCCATACGGTACGACCAGCTCCACTTTGCATGTGATCAATAGGATTTCGAAAGAGGTCACCAAGCCAAGGCCTGAGAAATCGTCCTTCAGTGGACATGTTTAAAGAATCATGATTACCACGTGGCATTCGTGGCTAGCAACCAAACACAAGTGTCGAGCGGATAAGAAGTACTTTTCACCATAAGTGCATGGCAGTAATGCCTCCTAGCTCATTCTTTGGTCATGTGTTTGTCCTATCAGCCTCAGTTCCAGTTCTCACCCATGGATGCTTCTGTTCGTGCTTAGCTTCTTTGACCCTTCTCACACCATCGGAACAAAACCGAAAGCTACAGATTCTGAAAGTGGCACACCTACCCCATGAAATGCATCCTTTATTGACTTCAAGAATATCTTAGGTAAAGAAAGAGACAGGTGCAATTATCTAGGTCGATCTCCATTTTCTAGGTTAATATCAAACCACATTGACCAGTAAACTACTACTTTTTAGGGGTATATAGCTTAGTTGGTAGAGCATTGGGCTTTTAACCTAATGGTTGCAGGTTCAAGTCCTGCTATACCCACAAAGAGTCAAAGAGGAGAGTTAGATGCTCCCGAAATAGAAGACTTACCCAGTTGGATGTCTTGCTTGATTGGTTGTACCCGAGCTGTAATACTAATACCCTCAATTGGCTATAATAAAAGAGTTTGACTCTTGGCAATCAATGCCTCCCTTCTCTACTTTGACCTTCCTCCGTCGTATGATAGGTGGTATAGTAATCTTCTTTCGTGTGTAGGACACTTGATAGTGGCAGGGTGGCAATTAGGTAGGGTTGTGGGGCCAGATCCAACTAAATCATTCTAGTTGACTATTCTTTCACTTGATATATCACATTGAATTGTTGCTCGTTGTGTTGAACGAGATTCTTACTGCCTAAGCTTGAACCCAGAGCTTTACTGTTTATATATATATGGATTTCTCTCCAACTAATCACTAGGTCGTGGTGGCAAAGTATACAAACCACCAATATCACCTCTCGAATCATGGTTTTTCTCATCATTAGGTGTGCAGGAGAACCCGTACAGGGAAGGGTTCTGAGAAAGGTATGTCTATAAGCCACTCCAGGAAGAATCAAATCATTCACGACATACTTTTGATCAGAAGTGGCTAAGGGAAGCTATCAAGGAGCAGCCGATCCCCAAGCTCTACTAAGTAATAATAGCCCTCCTTCCCCTATTGAGGTCTTCCAAAGTGGGCAACATAAGACCATATTAATAAGTAGAACCCACCAAGTCTGAAGTAGTCTCTTTTCCTTTTATCTTGCCTCTATGCTATCTCCCAACTACACATTTCTTTCTCAGATAAAGAAAAGGGGCACGGGGTGGTAACTCTTCCCGAAAGTCTTTTACCCTTCTGTGAGATGAGAGAACTATTACTTCTTTTCAGTTCCCAAAGAGTGCTATAGGAGACCCTTTCGAGCTAGCAAGCCAGGGATCAACAGGGGAGTACAGACAGATAGAGGACATGGAAAAGCAGATAGCAAATTATAATGTAGGACAGCTGGGTGCTATGTCTTTAATGATGCTTTTGAAAGTGTGATTGAACGAATGTCAGGGTTACATTTTGATGTGCGAGCTGCAGATGGGAAAGACAGTCTTTGCTTTAGGGGCCAATGCCAAATCTTTCAAAGAAAGGAGGTAGTACGGATTATTAATTTGATTAATATATATATATATATATATATAATGGGGTAATAGGCCCCTACTTATCGATCTCATAATGGGAGAAGGATGGGGTCTTGGCCCAGGGGTCAAGGGAAAGATCCCTCGGAATGGGTTCTGGATGGTTCATAAGGCAGTAAGGTTTGAATAAGGGGGAAAGGCCCTCTTGCAACACCTGTGATCAAATGACTTGATGCGCTTAGCACGTGGTCGTGTAATCGATCTTTTGAATAGACCAGCATGGCATGAACCTTGCTGAACTGAGTGCAAAAAGGAAGATCATTAGCGAGTGAACCAAACTCTTTTATTATGTTTCTCCTTTTCACCGCTTGGGAAGGGATAGGGTTCTTGTACTCGCCCACTGACTGCCTGTTGAATAGAATAAATGCAGGTGCTTCTTCCCAGTCCCAAAACATGTTTTGACCCCGACTTTCTTCTATTATCTATTGGCCCTCGAGAAGGCATTTCTCAAAGGACGAGAGCTTCCCCCTAGTTGACTTACACTAAAAGCACCCACTACACTGTACCAGCTCAGCTGTTTCCCCTTGTTCTTTCTATCCAAGTGAGGCAAATGGTTTATTTTTATTTATGCTATGGCTATTGGTTCTTAAGGCATACTCCCTTTTTTTAATGCTAAAGTACCTCGGACTCACTCAAAGCAATTCATTTTGGTTTTGTTGGAAGAAAAATTCAATTTGAAGCAAGACAAGATTTCGTCGTGGAGATTGGAGCGGGGCTGGCATCCTTATACTGAAGGAAGGGCTCTTTTGTCATCTGGTGACAATCGGAGCCTTCTCTCATTGCCTTGATCACTACAAGCAACCTAGCTGAAACATAGTCTATGGTTGGTTTTGCTAATCAATTAGGTGCCTGCCCTTTCCAGTCTTGAAGCAAGCTATGTAAAAATCTAATTGAAGACTCGTTCCAATAAATGGTATACAATATAATCCTTGCCTGCTTTGGTCCACTCAGTAGGAGTGTTCTCAAATCCCAAGTCAAGTCTCACTCATCAAATACCACAACATAGGAAAAGCTACTAGTAGATAGCTAGTAGTAAATCCTATTCGTTTCCTCAATGAGTGTATCATTGAAGGATAACAATCCCTTGTTTAAAGACTGAAAGGACTAGAACTATATAGCAGTTACTCATAGTAGTAGCCGCTACTTGTTTGAGCTTACTTGAAGTAGTTGGTTCGCCTAAGAGTCACTCATTTCCATTTCCTTTTGAGTTAACTACATGGGATCTTATCACATAAGCTGATTTAATGGGATCTTCTCTTTCTATTCCTTTTTCTTCTATTACTATTATTGGTAGCAATCAATCATAATATAGTATAGACTTTTAGCTCAAAGAAGAGGCTATTAACTTTGACGAGAAAATGAGAGAACTTTCACCAAAGAGAGAAACATGAAAAAGATGAGAGAATTGTTTTTTATTTCTTATTCAATGTCTAAATTTTTACACATCTTGTGTTTATATACACACTATCGCAATGACTAGGTACAAACTCACTTTACTTTTCTAACAGATAGATATAACATATAAAAACACATCTTTCAACTTCAAAAAACTAGTTGTTATTTTGTCCTTTAGTGGTTTAGTATGAAATAGGCTTTGGGCTTGACGTGGGTACCCATAGACCAGCCAAAGAGTTATTTGAGCTTTTCATGTTCACCCTCAATCTTTTCATCTCCAATGCAACACGATCATGATGCTAGCATGAGCCTAGAGATTGATCAATCGGCTTTATTTCAACACTACCCCTCAAGTTGGGCATGAAGATGTTATTTAAATTCAACTTTCTTATTGCGATCCCGATATGTTTTTTAGTGGGAGCCTTTGCGAAAAGTCTTCTAGTTGATCTTCATTTGGAACATAAGGGGTGCAGATGGTCTGATTCTGAACTTTCTCCCTAATAAAGTGACAATCCATCTCAATGTGCTTTGTCCTCTCATGGAATATTGGATTGAAAGCTATGTGGATTACTGTTTTGTTGTCGCAAAATAGTTTCATTGGTGCTTCAGTCTTGAACCCCAAATCTTGAACTAAAGCCTTCAACAAAATCAGCTCACATGTTGCACTTGGCATTGCTCGATTCTCTGCCTCTACACTTGACCTTGCTACCACACTCTGTTTCTTACTCTTCTAGGATCTTCAGTTTCCTTCAGCAAATGTGCAATATCTGATAGTTGACTTTCTGTCTTCAACTTTTTCGGCCTAATCTGCATCACTATATGCTAAGATCTTATGGTGACCATACTTTTGCATGTGTAAACCTTGCCCTAGTGTTCCTTTAAGGAAGCAGAGGATCTGATTTACCATGTCCATGTGGTTGGTCATTGCTTGCTGCATGAATTGACTAACTTGATTTACAACAAAGGTAATGTCAAGTCTAGTAATGGTTAAATATATTAACTTACTGACAATTAGTTGATATTGCTTGACATTTTGAATTGGCTTGGGCTGCTTCTTTTTGTCTTCTTTTTTGTCTTTTCACTTGTAGGTATTTTCGATTGGCATTGAAGCTATCCTTGCACCTAGTTTACCTGTTTCACTAAGTAGATCAAGTGTATATTTTCTTTGGCATAGAAATAGTCCTTTGTTGAAGTGAGCAATTTCTATTCCTAAAAAATATCATAAGTATCTCAGTCAAAAATAGATTTAAGATATGATTTAATACAACTAATGCCTATTTATTCACTACCAGTAATGATAATGTCATCAACATAAATAAGAATCATTGTTATTCCATCTTTGAAATGTTTGGTGAATAGGGAGGAATCAACCTCGCTTTTAATGAAGACTTGGCAACTGAGAGCATTGTGCAATTTAGAGTACCAAGCCCTAGGGGATTATTTAAGGCCATAGATAGCTTTTCTAAACTTACATACATGTGATTTCGGAATGTCATTCCTATACTCTTTAGGTATTCTCATGCATACTTCCTCCTCTAATTCACCTTGTAAGAAGGCATTTCTTACATCCATTTGGTACAATGGCCAATCATAATTAACAGCTAAGGACATAAGAACTCTAATGAAATTCATTTTAGCTATAGGGGTAAAAGTCTTTTTAGAGTACCCATTTGGTACACATTCATGTTCTGACAGTACAAAAGGAAGTTTAGTTTGTTTTCCCTAAAATACATGATTCACACTTAGAAATGTGACAATTATTTAAATCAGGAACTAAACAATTCAAAATGTGATTAGAAAGATGCCCCAGCCGTGTATGCCATAGCTCATGTGAATCAATTTGTTTAGTGACCCTAAAAGCTTGTTTTGCGTCATTTAACATGTAAAGGCCATTTTCAGCGAAACCTTCACCAATCTTCTTCTTGATTATCATATCCTAAAAAATCACTTTATTATGACCAAATATAGCAATACAATTTAAGTCTTTACTGAGTTTACTAAACGATAATATATTAAAATCAAAATTAAGAATATAAAACCTTTTAGTATGTTTTGACAATAAATCTAAATCTGCTGAATACTTAATGGGAACATGCATTTCATTAGCTACTTTGACACTTTGTATTTCGCTTAAAGGATGTAGTTTAGATGCTTTATTTATGTTTTTAAATATACGATCACTAGCACATGAGTTTATAATCCATGGTCCATGATCATTGTAAGAGTTAAAGTGAGAGTCAAGAAGATTATCATCCTCCCATTTGGCTTTATGAGCATAGTGTTGGGTTCCAAGTGCTTCCATATTGATTTAAAGTTGGTTCTGTATCACCTTGGCAATATTGTCAAGACTAAAGGAGTGAACACTTAAAGTCTCGGTGATGGAAGCTGAATGGGCACTTGGAACACCATGGATACTTTGATTTGAAACTTTACCCTTCTTAAACCGTGAAGGCATGAAACCTAAGTGAAAATGCCAACATCAATCTTTAGAGTGACCATTTTTATGACAATGGTCACACTTAGCTCGATTTTTGTTGTTGTTATTTTCTTTTGACTTGGTCAATAAGGCTTCAATTTTAAGCTTCTCTTAAGCCAAAAAAACATTTGTCTGCACCTTGTGGTCATGGTAATTTATGTCTAGGACACGATGGGTTGTTTCTTCCTTGTTGATCATGTAACAAACCTCTTCGAATGGAGGTATTTCATTGCTTCTTAGTATTTGGTTCCGAATGTCATTAAACGTGGAGTGAGGTATTTCATTGCTTCTTAGTATTTGGTTCCAAATGTCATTAAACGTGGAGTGTAAGTTAGCAAGGTAAGTAAATACCTTATCCTTATTACCATGTGCAAGAATAAAGGCCAATAAAGATCTTGTGATATCATATTTAATAGGTTTGGGCTTTGACTATGAAGCTCTTCGAAACCACATCCTTAGAATTGAGCCTTTGCCTCATTACGATGATGTTGTAAACAAGGTTAATAAAAAGTATCCATAAAGAAAAATTTTGAATTGGAATTCAAGCAAGGCTAAGAGAGGTAGTTTGGTGGACAGCAAAGAAGAAGGCAGGATGGTCCAAAGAGCAAAAGTCAAGGTTAAGTGCAATAAATATGGACGGATGCATAACCTCAAAGACAAATGTTGGAAGTGTGGGCCACTGTAAGATGCTAGGTCATACTAATGAAAAATGTTGGGTCCTTAATCCACATCTGAGGTTAATCAAGTTTAAGGAAAAGGCATCACCACAAGGTGTTCAAAATGCGACTGAAAAAGGGAACTAAAAACTCCTTGAGGATTTGGCAAAACTACTTCAAAACCATCTCCTATGCTCCTCTCAAGGTATGATTTCCAACTCACATTTTAAGTTTGGCCCTTAGGTTATTGATTTAAGTGCTATTAATCATATGTTTAGAGGCCAAAATTTTGTTTCATGTTTTGAGGCCATCTCTCACAGAGTTTGGTTAAAGAGTTTCATATCTGGGCTTAGAGTTATCGATTCAATTTCTAGGCCATTGAGGATATATTATGACAATTCAACTGCTGTGTTCTTGGCTAAGAATAATGAAAGTGGAAGTCAAAGTAAACACATCGACATCAAGTACTTAGTGATTAGAGAACATATTAAGGAAAATAAAGTAGTCATTGAGCACATCAGCACTGAATTGATGATTGCAGATCCTTTAACAAAAGCTATGCCACCATTAAGGTTTAAGGATCATGTAATACATATGGGATTTGGTTTTAGTATATAAATTTATTGTTATTTATGAAACTCTAATTATTTCTTTTCTAATAAAATATGTACATTTATTTGAAAGAAAATAAAATTTGTATTAGACCTAGAATAAACATGAAGTTTATTTATTAAGTTAAAGTCATTATGTTGAACAAAGAATGAACATAAGGTTTATTCATTAAAATTAACACATTAAGGGTGCAATAAGAAGTATCATACATCTGTAATAAATGGAAGAGAAGTTATCAATTTTGATAATATATTGCCATGATTCATGTATGTTGTTTCTTATATATGAGAATTTTAAATTTGCGGGTCAAGTGGGAGAATGTAAGTTACAAATTATGAATTTATGACATTCAAATTCATTAAGAAATAATTTGTAACATCTAAATTATGATCTTTAACTCTCCATTATGTTTTGTAACTCTATAATTTAAATTTAAAATATGAAACTGCAACATTAAGTAGCCATAATACCTCCATTAAGTGTGAAAATTCTTTGATAGATAGAATTCTATAAATGAGGAGGTGTTTTGCATTGCAAAGGTCCCTAAGATCGAAATTATTGTCATCTTGAGAGGATTTAGAGAGCTTAGAAGGCTTTGGCAGTACCCAAAAATGTGAAGAAAAGCAATTGCGAAAGATTGGTTATCCATGGCTTTCACAATTTAAATTTTAGTTTTTTAAGCATATTTTAGTATTGTATGCTTACATAAAAAAGCCAGTTAAAGAGAGTTCTAACATGGGGTGACAAAAGGTCCCTGAAGTCCTAGACTTCCTAGTTTTAACTTGACAGACTAACTAATTACTTAACTAAATTGCCAGATCAACCATCAATTGTTCCTTAGGGGTTTAGGATAGGAAGAGGGCTAACCTCAACTCAAAGATGTAGTTTTCTACCTCTCGAACACATACATGCCAAGCTCTTTTTCATTAAGATTTTAGGAATTTTAGTTACAAGTATTGAAGTTGAAGGCATCAAGATTTTGTTCTTTCAACAATGCCAGCAAGTAGACTGTAGACTCTTTGGCCTTTATAACTAGTTGAGCATTGACTCCTATTCCATTACTAGAACTTCTTCTTATCAATTTTAGTGAGATTGAATCTTGAGCCCCATCTTTGCTTTTATTTCCATTTCTCTTCTCCACGGATGAATGTCGAAATGGATTGATCTGACCCTTTTTCATGTCACGCCCTGAAGATTGAATTCTATATTTACATTGATTCTCCTCTGGATCCTTGACTAAAAGAGTCTTGAACTAGGAATGGAATGGTTTTCTATCTCTCTCGGCGATCCTGCTAGTGAAATCCCTTAATGCCCCCCCCCTTAGGGCGCACTTTCTATATCTATATCAATACCCTAAGGATCTCATTTATTAGACCAAGAATTGGACCGTGATTTGGAAAGTGAACAGCTTTTCTACTCTTCACAACAGAATTTCTTGATCCAATCTCTGTCTTTCATGTATCCTCCTTGGCTCGGTAATTACTGTTCTATCTCAGCTGTGAGACAGAGGCATTCCAACCAAGGGGCCAAAGGAGAGGTGAGCTATCTTTAGATTGATTATTTAGTACTACATGAGCCTGTATCCGCTTTCCATTCCAGACGTATAGTTGAGTTCGTGACTTGTTAATAGAGCCCTTTTTTCTGAGCTATTATGGATTCAAGAATATCCCAACTACAGAACCTTAAACTATAATAACAAGAGAAAGACAAAAATTACAACAACACAAGTGCTTCTAGGAGATATCTTCAAGACATTCATTTAAAGCAACACATCCTTTCTATCGAAAATGCAACAAAAAAGGGAGGAAGACTGCCAAACCAAACACACATCCACAAGTAGACACAGTCAACAAACTAGAACAATTGCATATTCATATATATACAAGGATCTCCCTTTTTTTGGACCCATTGGTCTTCCACGAGACCAGACCCATAGCTAGTGAGTGGCTGGTGGCTTATCAAAAAAGAGCATTTTTTTCTAGGCTGCTTTTAATGTACTTGTTCTTTTTCTTCTCCTTTGGACCCTCGCTGTAGACAATGGCGGGCTTTCCACAGATTCTTAGCTTTCCTTGCTGCTTTCTCGATTGCTAAGTTGACTACACAACACAACTACCTTAGAAAAACTTGAGCTCACATGCCAGCAAGAAGAAATGAATTTGATGTTGGAAGGGTGAAAACTATCCGTGCCAAACGGAACGAGATGGAACTTTCTTCTTTAAGAAAAAGAGAACGATTTCGAGCTTGACATCCGTGAATAACTACACTAGCTCGCGTGCTTTCTCAAAGCATTGCTAGCTGAACAAAACGCTTTAGGCTTTTGTATCGGCTTGACGACTTTTTCTTTATTAGAGCTTTTTTTGATTTTGGGAGGATTTATAAAGTGCTTTGCCACCAATTCATTCTCATACTCTAAAAAGGCAACATGAGTTTGGGTTAATTCAAACTTGTAAATAACCAATCTAGTTGGATGAATTAGTTGGTGGCATGGATTGTCATTATGATGGTCAAGGTTTAGGATTTTACTATAAGAATCAAGTTGGTGAGAGTTGGCTTAGTTGATAAACAACTAAGTTTCCTTCTTCTATTAGAATTCCCTTCAAATGAATAATATGCGATCTCTGAATCACGTATGTCTTATAGATCGCAAGTTGAAGTCGCTCGGATGATTGCATTGACCTATATCCAATGGTTTTGGGTCAATGAAGTCAATTGCGCTTCGAGTTTCGACTTTGGTTACTAGGTAAACTGACAGCCTCTCATGGATCGAATCGAGAAAGTAAACTGAAAGTCTCACCGGGTTCACTGCACTTACTGAATGCCCTATAAGCAAAGCTTCTTTTGACGTGCTTTGCAGGATATAAGGGCTTGCTCGTCTAGTAGTTCATCGATCGGTGAATGAATTTGAGGTTTCCTTCTTGACTAATGCTGATGGTGCAATCCCCTAGGTGACACCACCATACCAGTCACACACATTTGGTATGTCTGTCCTATGGTAGTGGTGTCCATAATGGTTGGGTCTGAGATGCTTTCATTTCCTCCGCCTCTATCAGAAGAAGTGTTTTGCTTTCAAAGCTCGGTCTATTCATTGATGTTCATCGCCTATGGAATCTCAGGTTGAACTGAACTTATTCAATGGATGGTGGGTCAGTCAAGTAACGAGGAATGCCAGTAAGAGTTTCGTCCGTCCGTAGTGAATGTGAACCTTGAAAGCTAGTCTAAGAGCGAATTCGATTAGGAGCTGCTTGCCCAGTCAAAAAGCTAGGCTTCGTCGAAGGAGAAAGATTGAATGCCAATAAGCTACGAAACGAATTAGACAATGGGTGATGCAATTGTTCTCAATAGAAATTCTATATGAATTGGTCTGGGTCAAGTAAAGAAATGAAACGCTCCAGTCAAGCAGGAAAGGGAATGCTTTAGTTAAGGAAAGCTTCTACACCGAAAAGCATTCTTCATCGATAATGGAGTGGGCACGAGTCTAGTCAACAAAGGAGTGGTATCAAGCCTGCTCATAGCTCACCCGTAACCCGTAAAGTAGGCAATATGTAATATTGTAGTAGAATCTTCTTATCTCTTATCTTCCTCCATTCGAAGAGCTCTATTAAGCTTTTCTTCTCAGCCCAAGTTCAAAGACAGCTTAGCTTAGTCACAAAGGTAAGCTTTTCTTTCTCTCCATTCCTCACAAAGGATAACACTACTGGCTAGTCTACTAAGACCAATTGGCCAAGCAGGCTTAGGAAAGCTCGCTCAATATCGATCTCTTGCAGAAGAGGAAGTCCGAATGGTTGGGCTCATCTTGCTTGACTAATTCATGTAGTTAAGAGACCTCTGGGATCGTGGAACTGAAACCCTTTCTTCTATCTTAATGTTTCCTAAAGGTTTCAAAACACAGAGTAGCGAATCTATAATCGGGGCATTCAGAATTGGCCATCCTTTTGCAAACAAAGCAAGCTTTCCTGGTCAGTAGCTATCTGGCAAAGGACTTCTAGTCTAAGTAGGTATTCAAGAAAGACCAAGAATCCTAGTAGGATTAGGACACAAAGGATAAGGTCTATCTTGATAATGTTTTATTTGACTTAGAAAAGCTTGTTGACTTAGGAAAACATATCCTAAGTGGATAAGGAACCTAAGTACTAGTTAAATTAGGATAAGGCTGTCTTAGGACTATAAATACAGCCCATTATTTGTGAGGAGGCATAAGCTACGAATTTTGTTATTTTCTCATTCATTAATCAAGAATCAAAGGTAAGCATTCTTGCTCACATTCTTGTTTATATTTTGGTTATCTTTTAAGAGTTGTCTTGAGATAACTTGGGCTTAAGTTAAGGTTAAGAGTTGTCTTCCTTGCTTAAGAGCTAAGGTTGAAGTTAAGAGTTGTCTTCTTCAACCAAGGCAAGTTGTGATAGGTTTAAGAGTTGTCTTGCCTATCCAACATATCTTTATATATATTAGTTAACCCGAAGGACAGCTTAGGGGATATAAAATAAGAAAAGAACTCAAGAATCAAACGGGACAGCAAGTTAGGAAGGATTCCAGTAGGCGTGCTGACCCCTAAGGTGTAGAAAAGTTGGGGAAAAAATCGGGACCCCAACAAATTGGTGCTTTCGTTGAGAGATCAGCACAACCACCAGTTGAGAGGAAGCACAATCACCCTACAAATTAGTGCTCTAGTTGAGACAGCAGCACAGACACCATCCATTGCAAGGCATCAAGGTTACCATGTCATCTCGGCAGCATTCACCCTCACTACAACAGCGAACTAAGGAGGACTTTGGAAGAATTCTGACCTTAGAGAGGAACCGACGCTTACTCAATGACCAGGTAAGTGATATCAAACATCAATTATCTTCTATCATCCATTCTCTTGAGCAATTGAAGAGAGACACACCACGAGTGGCTGGAAAACAAGTCAAAACTGAGAAAACCAGGAGCAGCATACTGCCACAGCAACCTAGAAGGCTGCATTCGAAGATCTCACGGCACCATGAGCAGGAGGAAGATTTTCACCATGAGCAGCTTCCCTCTCAAGAAAGGGGGAGAGTGCACATGAGTCTAGGGTGCAGAAGGGAGGTGCCACCGAATTTGCACCAGCCCCATGACCCCTATGATGAATACAGCGACGATGAGGTCTTGGATCGAAGGCCAGCAGTATGGCAGCCAAGGAGAATGCAGAGTTGTCATGAGGCAGAACGTTGGCGGACAAATAGGAGAGAGGAATGGCAGCACTATGACAGCCCAAGCCACTACACTAGGCCTAAGGTAAAAATCGAATTCCCAACCTTTGAGAAAGGGGATCCAACCGAATGGATCTCCAAGGCTGAGTTCTATTTTGAGAAACAAGGTGTTGAGAGGGGTGAAAGGGTTGATTTTGCATCCTATCACCTATGTGGGAGAGCCAACCAATGGTGGCGTCAGCTTAAGGCTACCTATGGCCGAGAAGGTAGAAGGATTGGCTGGACAAGGTTCACACAAGAATTGATGGACAGATTTGGCTCCTCCAGCATCACCAATATTTGCTCCAAGTTTGATGGGAATCAAGTCTTTCCTTCATCAAATTCTAAGAGTTCTGCACCAGTTCAGAACTTGGAATACTCATCTCCGCCTCCTGAGATGCCAATCTGGAGAACAAGTGAAGACGTTTCATCACCAACAATTCCAGTTGATGACAGTAGAGGAAAAGAATTGTGCACAGGAGATGCATATGCACTTCCAGAGTGATTAGGCACAGCTAAGGACACAAGTGTTCCAGGACAGGACTTGGTGTGCTCGAATGCCAAGATAAAGATGCAGATGTCTTGTGATGAGTCGAACAATGCATCTGCCGAACGTCCTAATTCATCTATTCAGGTTTATGCTACTTCTTCTACATCTTCTTTAGCACTACCAAGAGTGGAAGAACAGCAAATTAAAGTGGATGCAGAATCATATGGATTTTCATATGGATTACAAGCGCATGCTTCTACAAATTATCCACCAGAACAGGCACAATCTGCCTTGTTGGCTAAATCTGGATTAGAAGAAAAAGTTTCTAATCATATTCCTGTCCAGATCGAAGGACTTTCTGATCTTTCACGGACAGATTCACAAGCTGCAAGAGATCAGACCTTTAGACCATTCATTGTTCAAACTGCAGCGGAAAATATGCATAGCATGCAGCAAGTTTTCAAGGCACAAATATTGATCAAACGCCATCATCTGCACCTGTTTTAGACCCTCAATTCCCTGGACAGAATGAGGATTATTTGGGTTGCAGCTTGAACACTGAAGATCCAGACATTCCATGCAACAGGTCAGGTGTTCTGGACAGCAACCCCATTGCCAGCACAAATGCCCAAAGCTGCATGGACAGCGAGGAGGAAGCCGAGGCAGTACACTCCCCAGATCATGCAGAAGAAGGCGAAATCAACTTGCATGCAGTAGGGGCAACCACCAAGCCTACTGCAATGAGGTTGTTCACAACCATTAACAGAAAAAATGTTTTGGTGTTGATTGATAGTGGAGCCACCCATAACTTCATCAACACAAAACTGGTCAAAACACTCCAGCTATGTCCGAAAAAGGATTGCACCCTTTGAGGTAAGAGTGGCAAGCGACAGAAGCTCAAGTGTGCAGCAAGTTATCAAGGCAATAGCTATGCAGATTCAAGGAGTCAAAGATAGAGGCAGAACTGCATGTGTTAGCCTTGGCAGGTCTTGATGTGGTTTTAGGCAATGCTTGGCTTAAAACCATAGGCAAGATAATGTTCGACTACGAATCCATGGCCATGCACTTCCAATGGAAGGGAAGGACTGCACGTGGGAGGCATCCACCACCAATGCAGCACATCATTGTGAGGTAAGTACCCTTGAAGACTAACAGAAAAAGGGCACAATGTTTTGCGATTCTATTGGCCACAAAAGAGGAAAACACAGCCGAACATCCTACACACGAAGACATACCAATAGGAGTAAGGGATCTTTTGGAGCAATTCGGAGATGTCTTAGGAGAGCCACAAGGACTACCACCCTCAAGACATTACGACCATGCCATCCCATTAATCGACGAAACCAAGGCGATTAATGTAGCACCTTACCGGTATGCACACTTCCAAAAGAACGAGATCGAAAGACAAGTGGAAGAGATGCTACAGCAAGGTATTATCCGACCTAGCACTTCCCCTTTTTCTTCTCCCGTTCTACTTGTTAGAAAGAAAGACGGAACTTGGAGGTTTTGCACCGATTATCGGGCACTCAACCAAGCAACTGTCAAGGATCGTTTTCCGATCCCAACAATTGATGATATGCTGGACGAGTTACATGGAGCAAAGCTGTTCACCAAGCTGGATCTCAAGGCGGATATCATCAAGTACGCATGAAAGAAGAGGACGTGCAGAAGACAGCATTTTAGACTCATAGTGGACACTACGAGTACCTAGTCATGCCCTTCGGATTATGCAACGCACCCTCCACCTTTCAAGCAGCCATGAACGACATCTTCAAACCTTATTTGCGCAGGTTTGTCTTAGTCTTCTTTGATGACATTTTGGTCTATTCCAGGAACCACGATGATCACATAGAACACTTAGCAAAAGTGCTAGAAGTGTTAAGAAGAAATTGTTTCATCATCAAGCCATCCAAGTGCACATTCATGCAAGAGGAGCTTGAATACCTCGGTCACATCATATCCGAAGAAGGAGTGAAGGTAGACCAACGAAAAATAGGAGCCATGCAAACATGGCCAACTCCTAAGAATGTCACAGAACTTAGAGGATTTCTAGGTTTGACAGGCTACTATCGCTGATTTGTTCGCAAATATGGTGCCATAGCAAAACCACTAACGGATTTGCTAAAGAAGGATGGATTCCTATGGACAGAGAAGAGTGAAGACGCATTCAAGTTGTTGAAGCAAGCTATGTGTGAGACGCCAGTGTTAGCACTGCCGACTTCAACCAAACCTTTCGAGCTTCACACTGACGCATGTCAAGATGGAATAGGTGCTGTCCTGAGTCAAGCCGGAAGACCTATTGCATACATGAGCAGAGTCTTAGGGCCCATGAAGAAGGAATGGTCAGTATACACAAGGAGATGTTGGCCATCATCCATGCAGTCAAGGTATGGCGACCTTACCTTCTTGGGAGGAAATTCCTGATCATTACAGATCAACAACCCTTGAGAAGCCTCATGGAGCAGAAAATTACCACACCAGAGCAGCAAAAGTTCCTTGTCAAGTTGCTGGGATACGAGTATGAAATAATCTACAAACCTGGCAAGGAAAACAAGGTGGCAGACGCATTGTCCAGAAGCAATGGAGGTCAAGCGTTATGGACAGTATGTGAGCCTAATGATGCATGCCTCACTGCCATTAGCAGAGCGGAGTGGAATGTATGGACAGAAATCAAGGAGGCAATAGAAATTGACCCTCAAAGCCAAGAGCTCCAGAGAAGATCAAGAATTTTGACCCTAAGGTTAGTAAATTCACCCTTAAAGAATGGATATATTTGGCACAACCAGCAGGTGTATGTACCAAACATACCAGGACTAAGAGGGAAGATCTTGAATCACTTCCACAACTCACGGGAAGGAGGACATTAGGATGGTTCGTACTTACATGTGGATCAAGCTATTCTTTTGGTCAGAAGGATTCAAGGCAGAAGTCAAGAAGAAAAACAGCAATTGTGACATTTGCCCATGGATAAAACCAGAAGATGGCAAGACCAAGGGATTGCTACAACCTTTGCCATTACCCGTACAAGTTTGGGAAGACTATAATGACATCCAGCAGCAGTTTTCCAACTTTCACCTTGAGGACAAGGTGAGTCTTCAAGAAAGGGGGATTGTTGAGAACCTAAGTATGCAGGAAAGGCAATGGGCAGAAAATGGGGCAGCAAAGGAGAGCATGGGCCAGAAAATGTGCACAACAAGCATGGCAACAGCAAGTATGCAGCCCAGCAGTGAAGCCCGCCAGTATTTGACTTAATCCTAATCAATGAAGGACATCTACAGCCAAGCAGAGTTCCAGCAGCAGCAGGATATATGCCAAGAGATTCCAGCAGCAGCAGGACATCCATGCCAAGCAGAATTCCAGCAGCAGCAGGACATCCATGCCAAGAAGAGTTCTATCAGCAGTAGGACACTCATGATGAGTTCCAGTAGCAATAGGATAGTCGCGACAAGAAGAATTCTAAGGGCAGAAGGATATGCATTCAGAGTCCTAGTCCTAGAAGGATTAGCCAAGAGGAAGTCCAGCTGCTGTAGAAAACAAGATAAAGTAGGAATTCTAGTCTAGGTAGGAATTCAAGAAAGACCAAGAATCCTAGTAGGATTAGGAAACAAATGGATAAGGTCTATCTTGATAATGTTTTATTTGACTTAGAAAAGCTTGTTGACTTAGGAAAACATATCCTAAGTGGATAAGGAACCTAAGTACTAGTTAAATTAGGATAAGGCTGTCTTAGGACTATAAATACAGCCCATTATTTGTGAGGAGTCATAAGCTACGAATTTTGTTATTTTCTCATTCATTAATCAAGAATCAAAGGTAAGCATTCTTGCTCACATTCTTGTTTATATTTTCGGTTATCTTTTAAGAGTTGTCTTGAGATAACTTGGGCTTAAGTCAAGGTTAAGAGTTGTCTTCCTTGCTTAAGAGCTAAGGTTGAAGTTAAGAGTTGTCTTCTTCAACCAAGGCAAGTTGTGATAGGTTTAAGAGTTGTCTTGCCTATCCAACATATCTTTATATATATTAGTTAACCCGAAGGACAGCTTAGGGGATATAAAATAAGAAAAGAACTCAAGAATCAAACGGGACAGCAAGTTAGGAAAGATTCCAGTAGGCGTGGTGACCCCTAAGGTGTAGAAAAGATGGGGAAAAAATAGGGACCCCAACAAATTGGTGCTTTCGTTGAGAGATCAGCACAATCACCAGTTGAGAGGAAGCCCAAACACCTCTACAAATTAGTGCTCTAGTTGAGACAGCAGCACAGACACCAGCACAAAGGGAATGTTTCGTTCAATCCCGAACATTCATTTCACGAACTACAGAATACCCCACACCTTAGTTGTGCCGACCGGGATGTTCCAGTCAGTCCCTAAAGTTCGTCCCATGCACTATTCAATGCACCAGAAGCCTCTTCCACACCCGCAGGCATGTTCTGGTCACTTTTGGAAGTTTGTATTGTGCATTGCCAAACATGCCCATCGGGACGTTCCAGTCGCTCCCCAAAGTTCGTCCTGTCCACTGTCCAATGTGCCTCAAGCATGTATCGTGCCTGCGAGGATGTTTGGATCGCTATCAGAAGTTTGTCTCCTGCATTGCAGAACGTGTCTGACACTGTTGCCATGCCGGCAGGGATGTTCTGGTTGCTCCCCAAAACTTCATCCCGTGCACTGCCAAGCGTGCCCAATGCAACTGCTGCGCTTGTAGTGATGTTCTGGTCACTTTGGGAAGTTCATCATTGTAGTGCTAGTGGGGATGTTATGGCCGCTCAGGGAAATTCATCCCACGCACTGCCTAACGCTGCCTGAAGCCTTTGCTACACCTGCAAGGATGTTTCGGGGATCACTTTGGGGCAGAAACATGGAGCACCACAAGAAGGGAGGATTGGCACTATAACAACACAAGCTATTATACATGGC